>JARDYJ010000059.1:545000-551184 GCA_029215755.1 Spea hammondii | reverse complement strand
CTAACCCTAACCCTAACCCTAACCCTAACCCTAACCCTAACCCTAACCCTAACCCTAACCCTAACCCTAACCCTAACCCTAACCCTAACCCTAACCCTAACCCTAACCCTAACCCTAACCCTAACCCTAACCCTAACCCTAACCCTAACCCTAACCCTAACCCTAACCCTAACCCTAACCCTAACCCTAACCCTAACCCTAACCCTAACCCTAACCCTAACCCTAACCCTAACCCTAACCCTAACCCTAACCCTAACCCTAACCCTAACCCTAACCTAACCCTAACCCTAACCCTAACCCTAACCCTAACCCTAACCCTAACCCTAACCCTAACCCTAACCCTAACCCTAACCCTAACCCTAACCCTAACCCTAACCCTAACCCTAACCCTAACCCTAACCCTAACCCTAACCCTAACCCTAACCCTAACCCTAACCCTAACCCTAACCCTAACCCTAACCCTAACCCTAACCCTAACCCTAACCCTAACCCTAACCCTAACCCTAACCCTAACCCTAACCCTAACCCTAACCCTAACCCTAACCCTAACCCTAACCCTAACCCTAACCCTAACCCTAACCCTAACCCTAACCCTAACCCTAACCCTAACCCTAACCCTAACCCTAACCCTAACCCTAACCCTAACCCTAACCCTAACCCTAACCCTAACCCTAACCCTAACCCTAACCCTAACCCTAACCCTAACCCTAACCCTAACCCTAACCCTAACCCTAACCCTAACCCTAACCCTAACCCTAACCCTAACCCTAACCCTAACCCTAACCCTAACCCTAACCCTAACCCTAACCCTAACCCTAACCCTAACCCTAACCCTAACCCTAACCCTAACCCTAACCCTAACCCTAACCCTAACCCTAACCCTAACCCTAACCCTAACCCTAACCCTAACCCTAACCCTAACCCTAACCCTAACCCTAACCCTAACCCTAACCCTAACCCTAACCCTAACCCTAACCCTAACCCTAACCCTAACCCTAACCCTAACCCTAACCCTAACCCTAACCCTAACCCTAACCCTAACCCTAACCCTAACCCTAACCCTAACCCTAACCCTAACCCTAACCCTAACCCTAACCCTAACCCTAACCCTAACCCTAACCCTAACCCTAACCCTAACCCTAACCCTAACCCTAACCCTAACCCTAACCCTAACCCTAAACCCTAACCCTAACCCTAACCCTAACCCTAACCCTAACCCTAACCCTAACCCTAACCCTAACCCTAACCCTAACCCTAACCCTAACCCTAACCCTAACCCTAACCCTAACCCTAACCCTAACCCTAACCCTAACCCTAACCCTAACCCTAACCCTAACCCTAACCCTAACCCTAACCCTAACCCTAACCCTAACCCTAACCCTAACCCTAACCCTAACCCTAACCCTAACCCTAACCCTAACCCTAACCCTAACCCTAACCCTAACCCTAACCCTAACCCTAACCCTAACCCTAACCCTAACCCTAACCCTAACCCTAACCCTAACCCTAACCCTAACCCTAACCCTAACCCTAACCCTAACCCTAACCCTAACCCTAACCCTAACCCTAACCCTAACCCTAACCCTAACCCTAACCCTAACCCTAACCCTAACCCTAACCCTAACCCTAACCCTAACCCTAACCCTAACCCTAACCCTAACCCTAACCCTAACCCTAACCCTAACCCTAACCCTAACCCTAACCCTAACCCTAACCCTAACCCTAACCCTAACCCTAACCCTAACCCTAACCCTAACCCTAACCCTAACCCTAACCCTAACCCTAACCCTAACCCTAACCCTAACCCTAACCCTAACCCTAACCCTAACCCTAACCCTAACCCTAACCCTAACCCTAACCCTAACCCTAACCCTAACCCTAACCCTAACCCTAACCCTAACCCTAACCCTAACCCTAACCCTAACCCTAACCCTAACCCTAACCCTAACCCTAACCCTAACCCTAACCCTAACCCTAACCCTAACCCTAACCCTAACCCTAACCCTAACCCTAACCCTAACCCTAACCCTAACCCTAACCCTAACCCTAACCCTAACCCTAACCCTAACCCTAACCCTAACCCTAACCCTAACCCTAACCCTAACCCTAACCCTAACCCTAACCCTAACCCTAACCCTAACCCTAACCCTAACCCTAACCCTAACCCTAACCCTAACCCTAACCCTAACCCTAACCCTAACCCTAACCCTAACCCTAACCCTAACCCTAACCCTAACCCTAACCCTAACCCTAACCCTAACCCTAACCCTAACCCTAACCCTAACCCTAACCCTAACCCTAACCCTAACCCTAACCCTAACCCTAACCCTAACCCTAACCCTAACCCTAACCCTAACCCTAACCCTAACCCTAACCCTAACCCTAACCCTAACCCTAACCCTAACCCTAACCCTAACCCTAACCCTAACCCTAACCCTAACCCTAACCCTAACCCTAACCCTAACCCTAACCCTAACCCTAACCCTAACCCTAACCCTAACCCTAACCCTAACCCTAACCCTAACCCTAACCCTAACCCTAACCCTAACCCTAACCCTAACCCTAACCCTAACCCTAACCCTAACCCTAACCCTAACCCTAACCCTAACCCTAACCCTAACCCTAACCCTAACCCTAACCCTAACCCTAACCCTAACCCTAACCCTAACCCTAACCCTAACCCTAACCCTAACCCTAACCCTAACCCTAACCCTAACCCTAACCCTAACCCTAACCCTAACCCTAACCCTAACCCTAACCCTAACCCTAACCCTAACCCTAACCCTAACCCTAACCCTAACCCTAACCCTAACCCTAACCCTAACCCTAACCCTAACCCTAACCCTAACCCTAACCCTAACCCTAACCCTAACCCTAACCCTAACCCTAACCCTAACCCTAACCCTAACCCTAACCCTAACCCTAACCCTAACCCTAACCCTAACCCTAACCCTAACCCTAACCCTAACCCTAACCCTAACCCTAACCCTAACCCTAACCCTAACCCTAACCCTAACCCTAACCCTAACCCTAACCCTAACCCTAACCCTAACCCTAACCCTAACCCTAACCCTAACCCTAACCCTAACCCTAACCCTAACCCTAACCCTAACCCTAACCCTAACCCTAACCCTAACCCTAACCCTAACCCTAACCCTAACCCTAACCCTAACCCTAACCCTAACCCTAACCCTAACCCTAACCCTAACCCTAACCCTAACCCTAACCCTAACCCTAACCCTAACCCTAACCCTAACCCTAACCCTAACCCTAACCCTAACCCTAACCCTAACCCTAACCCTAACCCTAACCCTAACCCTAACCCTAACCCTAACCCTAACCCTAACCCTAACCCTAACCCTAACCCTAACCCTAACCCTAACCCTAACCCTAACCCTAACCCTAACCCTAACCCTAACCCTAACCCTAACCCTAACCCTAACCCTAACCCTAACCCTAACCCTAACCCTAACCCTAACCCTAACCCTAACCCTAACCCTAACCCTAACCCTAACCCTAACCCTAACCCTAACCCTAACCCTAACCCTAACCCTAACCCTAACCCTAACCCTAACCCTAACCCTAACCCTAACCCTAACCCTAACCCTAACCCTAACCCTAACCCTAACCCTAACCCTAACCCTAACCCTAACCCTAACCCTAACCCTAACCCTAACCCTAACCCTAACCCTAACCCTAACCCTAACCCTAACCCTAACCCTAACCCTAACCCTAACCCTAACCCTAACCCTAACCCTAACCCTAACCCTAACCCTAACCCTAACCCTAACCCTAACCCTAACCCTAACCCTAACCCTAACCCTAACCCTAACCCTAACCCTAACCCTAACCCTAACCCTAACCCTAACCCTAACCCTAACCCTAACCCTAACCCTAACCCTAACCCTAACCCTAACCCTAACCCTAACCCTAACCCTAACCCTAACCCTAACCCTAACCCTAACCCTAACCCTAACCCTAACCCTAACCCTAACCCTAACCCTAACCCTAACCCTAACCCTAACCCTAACCCTAACCCTAACCCTAACCCTAACCCTAACCCTAACCCTAACCCTAACCCTAACCCTAACCCTAACCCTAACCCTAACCCTAACCCTAACCCTAACCCTAACCCTAACCCTAACCCTAACCCTAACCCTAACCCTAACCCTAACCCTAACCCTAACCCTAACCCTAACCCTAACCCTAACCCTAACCCTAACCCTAACCCTAACCCTAACCCTAACCCTAACCCTAACCCTAACCCTAACCCTAACCCTAACCCTAACCCTAACCCTAACCCTAACCCTAACCCTAACCCTAACCCTAACCCTAACCCTAACCCTAACCCTAACCCTAACCCTAACCCTAACCCTAACCCTAACCCTAACCCTAACCCTAACCCTAACCCTAACCCTAACCCTAACCCTAACCCTAACCCTAACCCTAACCCTAACCCTAACCCTAACCCTAACCCTAACCCTAACCCTAACCCTAACCCTAACCCTAACCCTAACCCTAACCCTAACCCTAACCCTAACCCTAACCCTAACCCTAACCCTAACCCTAACCCTAACCCTAACCCTAACCCTAACCCTAACCCTAACCCTAACCCTAACCCTAACCCTAACCCTAACCCTAACCCTAACCCTAACCCTAACCCTAACCCTAACCCTAACCCTAACCCTAACCCTAACCCTAACCCTAACCCTAACCCTAACCCTAACCCTAACCCTAACCCTAACCCTAACCCTAACCCTAACCCTAACCCTAACCCTAACCCTAACCCTAACCCTAACCCTAACCCTAACCCTAACCCTAACCCTAACCCTAACCCTAACCCTAACCCTAACCCTAACCCTAACCCTAACCCTAACCCTAACCCTAACCCTAACCCTAACCCTAACCCTAACCCTAACCCTAACCCTAACCCTAACCCTAACCCTAACCCTAACCCTAACCCTAACCCTAACCCTAACCCTAACCCTAACCCTAACCCTAACCCTAACCCTAACCCTAACCCTAACCCTAACCCTAACCCTAACCCTAACCCTAACCCTAACCCTAACCCTAACCCTAACCCTAACCCTAACCCTAACCCTAACCCTAACCCTAACCCTAACCCTAACCCTAACCCTAACCCTAACCCTAACCCTAACCCTAACCCTAACCCTAACCCTAACCCTAACCCTAACCCTAACCCTAACCCTAACCCTAACCCTAACCCTAACCCTAACCCTAACCCTAACCCTAACCCTAACCCTAACCCTAACCCTAACCCTAACCCTAACCCTAACCCTAACCCTAACCCTAACCCTAACCCTAACCCTAACCCTAACCCTAACCCTAACCCTAACCCTAACCCTAACCCTAACCCTAACCCTAACCCTAACCCTAACCCTAACCCTAACCCTAACCCTAACCCTAACCCTAACCCTAACCCTAACCCTAACCCTAACCCTAACCCTAACCCTAACCCTAACCCTAACCCTAACCCTAACCCTAACCCTAACCCTAACCCTAACCCTAACCCTAACCCTAACCCTAACCCTAACCCTAACCCTAACCCTAACCCTAACCCTAACCCTAACCCTAACCCTAACCCTAACCCTAACCCTAACCCTAACCCTAACCCTAACCCTAACCCTAACCCTAACCCTAACCCTAACCCTAACCCTAACCCTAACCCTAACCCTAACCCTAACCCTAACCCTAACCCTAACCCTAACCCTAACCCTAACCCTAACCCTAACCCTAACCCTAACCCTAACCCTAACCCTAACCCTAACCCTAACCCTAACCCTAACCCTAACCCTAACCCTAACCCTAACCCTAACCCTAACCCTAACCCTAACCCTAACCCTAACCCTAACCCTAACCCTAACCCTAACCCTAACCCTAACCCTAACCCTAACCCTAACCCTAACCCTAACCCTAACCCTAACCCTAACCCTAACCCTAACCCTAACCCTAACCCTAACCCTAACCCTAACCCTAACCCTAACCCTAACCCTAACCCTAACCCTAACCCTAACCCTAACCCTAACCCTAACCCTAACCCTAACCCTAACCCTAACCCTAACCCTAACCCTAACCCTAACCCTAACCCTAACCCTAACCCTAACCCTAACCCTAACCCTAACCCTAACCCTAACCCTAACCCTAACCCTAACCCTAACCCTAA